>CM048749.1:269753718-269778718 GCA_026315105.1 Locusta migratoria | reverse complement strand
TGGATGTGGATATGTGTGAGTGTGTGTGTATTTGTTTACCTTCCTTTTTGTCCCCTAAGGTAAGTCCTTCCACGCCTGGGATTGGAATGGCTCCTTTTCCACTTCCTTAAAACCCGTATCCTTCCCTTTCTCCTCTCCTTCCTCCCTCTTTTTCCCGAAGAAGCCACCACTGGTGGCGAAAGCTCGAATGGTTGTGTGTTTTTGTGTGTGTTTAGTGTTCCTATCGACCAGCCTGTACTTTAGGTAAGTAAAAAATCTTTATTTTATACCATTTTCCTACCTGGAAGGTCTCCTTCTATAATATATATATATATATATATATATATATATATATATATATATATATATATATAAAGAATGTAATGACAATAGTTTGTAAATCATCGCAAAGACTTACAACGAGCTGTGACAGGCACAGGCACATTTTCACATACAAAACTTGTGTCATTGGCCATTAACCTTTGTCACAACGAAGAGCATTCAACAATCACACAGGCACACTTCACGGATACACAACTATCATCTCTAGCAGCAGTACTCTGAATCTCCGGCCAGAGATGACAGTTGTATGTAAAGTGTGCCTGTACAATCGCATAAATGCTCTTCTTCCTGATGAAGAACTTGACTTTTCATTATTACAATTAGAAATAAAATGAAATACTACAACTAATAATGAAGTATGTAAAAAAGTGAATGTCAGCAGGAGTAGATCTGGTAAGCTACCCTTCAAATCCAACTAGCTGCAAACTCTTATGTTATTCAATAAAAAAAGTTACCACACCTTAACCTTCATGAGGTTGGTGGATCTGACCATACCATACTAATCACATGAAAACGGCAATGAAAGAAGAGCTACATCAATGACAGGGACAGTATGTTATTGAAAACATCTCTATGTTATTCTTGGATTGATATGTCAATATATAGATTTCCTAGGTTGTCTATTCCTATGGGAGCTCCTCTGATGTACCTTAGCTTTAGGCATTGTGTAAAATTCAATAACATCATGCTAATGAGACCTTTTCTTTCTTCAGACATACCTTGTTTTTCAATGACCATCAGAGAGACATTCACAACAAAAAATGACATTGAGACAGTCATGTGACGGATCTCGCAGATTTGGCTACAACAGTTTCAAAAGAAGGTAGATAAGACATTTAACTTCCAAAATACCTTACCTGGCTGGACCATAGGAAAAGAGAAAATACTTGGGAAAGATTTTCAATTATAGTATAAGCGAGTTAGAGTAACAAAACATTCAGTGTTGGCTTAGTGCAGTGGGTAAGAGTAGATATTGTTAATTTTGTGGCCCAGTTTCAAATCCTGTTTAGAGATTTCATTTATTTTTCCAACTTCATCTTACTTTACTCCTTGCTACATTTAATTTGCCAACAGGAAATTTAAACACACTTAAACAGCTCAGTGCTCCTGAATTACTATTACAACAACAACAACAAAAACGAGTCATCTCCAAGAGAACATGCAATTACAACAAACTGAAATGTACAACAGCAATTCAATGCTCCTGTTTTCACCTGAATGATTGATTATGTTTGGTATGCTTCATAATTGACAGAGAAAAATGTTTTCATAAAATATACATAGCATGAACAATAGAAATGTTTTTTTGGCAATTATCACCTAAAAGTTAAAATTAGCAAATAGTAAATTGCAAAAATTTTCATTTGGGCAAGTCTTCCATTGTGGTCTTTCATGGAGATATGAACCCTTGGTAAGGTATTATTGTGAACGTTGGATGGCCAACGAGAACACCACTTTAGTAGGATCTTTAATAGGATGTCTATCATTTTAGGGCTCGGTGACAGAGTATTTAGTTCCAGGGTTCCAGTCCGGAGTGGTGTTCGGTGACAAGGGGGGAGGGCACCCCTTTGTGACTGGATACTAGGGGTTGCTGTGGCACTTTATGCACCTGAGCAAAACGTGCTCGATTTCAATGGCTGCTTTACAACACGAACTACTTAGATCCTCCACAGCCCTTCTGAACTATGCAGATGGGAGTTGTCGCTACAAACAACCTGGCCTCAACCAAAGGTGACCTATCATCCCTATAACACATGCCTAACATTCCCTCATCTCCTCTCGATTCATGTCCCTATCCCAACTATGTGCCACCTATATTTTTTTTTTTATTCCTTTTTAACTGTGTGTACCTCCCTTATTCCCTCCCTTTATTGCTTTCTATTCTGCACTGCACATTTCCATCAATGTCTTTACACTCAATGTGGAATGTCCTATTCACATCCTTGCCCTACATGCTACATCCTCCCCCCCCCCCCCCCCCCCCCCCCGGCTTCCATACGCTGTCCATAAGCCAATTGAGCCCAGACTGCCGTATCTGGCTACCATGTCTACACAAGTTGTGCTTGAATAACAAAGACTGTTGTCTGTTTTCGCTCAACAACAGCATTTATTGAAAAAAAAATAAAAATAAAAAAATATATATATATAAAAAAAATTGTGAATGTGTGCCTTTTTTTACACGGCTACCTGCAGCTCTGCTATTGTCTTTACAGTGAGTTGTTACCTCTCTTCTCACATCGATTTTCCATTGTGACATTTCTGAGTGATACACACATTCTCATAACATGTAAAGTATACAAACCTTCTACACATGGTGTATCTGCTGTTAACAGTGGTTATTCGGAAAGGTTCATTGCTCTGCCTGGAACTATTATTTGCTGTGGTACTGCTACAAAGACCAAGTCTATACCAGTCTCTTACGTAACTCCTCTCAGAAAGTCGCTCGAGTGTTTTTGCATCAGTAGGTGCTGGAGGAACCAGTCCTGGCCCCGGAACCTCAAAATCATCTGTAACTATCAATCACAAAACATTGTAAGGTATAAGTAAAATTTTTGTACATATAAGCTATTTATTATTAGACTGTCAATAATATAGGATAGATAACTCACGATAAAGACATTCAAGGAGCCACTGACAGGCACAAAACACAGAAAATCACAGTCAATTAACTTAAATTTTCAGTCATGGCCTTCATCAGAAAAAGAAAAACATACATTCACATATACACTCAGAGAACTAAACTCACACAAGTAACATTTCATGCTGCTGCTTCAATGTCCTGAGATGGTAGTTGTGATTGTATAGTTGTCGGTCTATGTGTTTATTTATCTGATGAAAATCACGGCCGAAAATTTAAGTTGTGTGAATTTCATTATTCCTCCCCCCCTCCCCCCCTCCATGCCTGTCAAAGTCTCAATGAAGATCTTATTGACATTCCAACTGGATTTTCCATTGTTAAATAATTACTAGACTATATTGAATAGTTTGAAACCCTCATTTCTCTTCCATACTCTCATCATACTATTAAAATTTTAACATACAGACTGAGTACGTAAAAATAGTTACCTGAAACAAATTATTTACACAATTATTAAAATGACATCTATATTTGTAGAGGACTGCTTATAACCATAATGAAATTAGAAGAAAAACTGCTGCTTCAGTCACCATTAAGCTGTTGCTAAACATTTTTCTACAATTAATGGCTACTAAACAAAATTTTCAGCTCACATCATCTTGCTGAAGAATTATTACACTGTCACAACAGTTAACTCATCAGTATGTATGAGTCATTATTTTCCTGCAATTTATCATCCATAGGAAAAACTTATGCATGTTAAATAGAGTCAAAGTCTCTCATGAATAAGAAAAGGAGGATGCACCATTCGAAGGAAGGAAGATTAAGGTTTCATTGCCCATCAGCAATGAAACTATAATATATGTACAATGTCCAATTGCTTTAAGAATGGTGATCAATGTACTTTCCTGGCATTTCCCTGGAGCAATTTAAAGCACGCAATAATGAGAGGAAAGTGTGATTCATAAGGTACACATTATTTGCAAAAGCTGTAAATGCTATCAGGTTCAAAATAATCATCCACCCTCTACAGGAATTATTTCCTACTTTGCTCCACCTGAATATTTCTGAGATTTTTTTGCTCCACTCTCCTCCCCTACTGCTTTCCAAAACTGAAGCAATAAAAACGTTCCAGGACTTTTTAATCGGTGCTTCAAAAATAAATAAATAAATCTGGTACAGAAATAAAATGAAAACTTGGCAGTTTCTTATATTATAAGGAACTAAGAAAATGTAAATTATTACCCTGGTCTTCATCACTTGCAAAAATCCAGTTCGTATTCATTCAACAAAAAGTAACAGCTCATTAATCTAAAAATTCTGCATCATCAGATTTTATAGGAGTTTTAATTCTAGAGCATCAGTTTGGTTGGAAAAAGCTTAAACTATCACACATTTGAATCTGAACTCCTCATATGCAAATACGAAAATCTAGAAACTTATAAGAGAAATGTGTAAAAATCAGACAGATGCTTGAAGTACAGGTGTAAATTCTGCTACACTCTGGGGCATAGACTAAGGCATGTACAGAAACTAAAAGCTTCATTAAATAGGCCATCTAAATAACGTTAAAAAAATCCATGTAAACATACTGAGGAATCCATTTTCTTTGCAACCAACTTGGGGTGACCAAATAAATGTACATCTATCATTATTACTTTACTGTATTGACTGGATCCACTACTTCTCCAGTCTTATTTCACACAATATTCCTTTTATTCTATTAGTCTTCGACAACATTTGTCCCCCTAACCACAACGGCACCCAAGAAATCTACTTGTTTCAACAGAATGACAGTGCTTAGCTGCAGGCCGCTGTCTTTATTGAGGGGTGCTGTGACAGCAGCCTCCAGCTAAGAACATCCTGGGACTCTGCCATTGAAATAATCAAGTTGACATGGCAGGCATGCTGTATAAACGTCAATATATGCCAGAAACAAGCACCACTGATATCTAGGAATGTAGCACAACTAAATAAAAATGGCAGCAGCATGCATACATTGTCACTTCACAATGATAAAGAAATTTTGACCAAAGGTTCATGGACTTTACATCACTTGACAAGGCTAGAAACCCAAGAAAATTTTATTACATGTTCATTATTTGCTTTTCACAGTCTTCCACCCATTAATACAAGTGGAAATGAAATCAATTCAATGGGGATGCAGTTTCTAAATAAGCAAGGTGAGAACTGTAATGTTTTTAAACTTTGTTTACTATTCAGCATAGTCACATAACTTCCATGTGAAAATTCTATTTTTGGCTGTCACTGGCCATTTTCAAGTAACGAGATTGCTTGTTGGAATTATGAGATATTGTTTTATGATAAATTTTGAACTGTGTTAGATAACACAATAATAAAGAATATTCCACGAGAAGTATTGTCAATACTGTAAGAGGCAAAAAGTTGTTAAAAAATAACTACAAGGTCTACATTGAACAAACAATAGAAATAGCCAATGTCTGTCTGTGTGTGTGTGTGTGTGTGTGTGTGTGTGTGTGTGTGTGTGTGTGTGTGTGTGTTTTAACAAGCAAGAAGCAGCAAGCAAATTCTCTACAAAAAGCTCAATTAATAATGGAAATTATCCACAGAGATGATAATTTATTTTTCAAAAGAGATAGATTGGCTGGTCAGTATTTACCTTTGTGTTGTACCGCCGATAGTCACACAAAAAAGAACAAAAGGACGAAAAAAAGAACAAGCTTTGGAACAGGGTTCCTTGTTCAGGCAGGAGAGTAGGGAAGAAAAAAGGAATGGGAATGGAAGGGGAAGGTAATTCATGACCTAGGTCTTTAGGTTTGTGTTGAGGACTGTGGATGTCAGAGATACAGTGTATTAGTACTGAGCCATACCAAAGACGAGAGGAAATATCAAGCAGTAAAGAGAAGATGAGAGAGAAAGGTAAGGAGAGGAGGGTGTGAGAAATGAGTAATGGATAAGTGAGGTGAGGATGGAGGAGGGGGAGAGGTTAAGTAAGATTTAGGCCAGGAGTGTGGCGGGAGTTGAGGATATGTTGGAGGGCAAGTTCCCATCTCCGATGCTCTGAGGGACTAGAGTTAGTTGGTAGTATCCAAATGGCACGTCTGGTGTAACACACACCAAGGTCCCTGGAATCATTCTGGAGGGCATACTCTGCCACAGGATATTTGGTGACCCCATGCGAACAGTCCGTCTTTGACCATTCACCTGCTTAACCAATTTGTTGGTGGTCACGCCAACATAAAAGGCTGCGTAGTGGACACATGTCAGTTGATATAATAGAGCAGGACCGCATGCGAGACAACACACGTCAAATATCAATTAACATGTGTCCACTGTGCAGCCTTTTATGTTGGCATGACCACACATGCCATTTGGATACTACCAACTAACACCAATCCCTCAGAGCTACAGAGATGGGATTTTCCATATCCTCTCCTCCCGCCACCCTCCTGGCCTCAATCTACATTAACCTCTCCCCCTCCTCCATCCTCATCTCACCTCTATCCATTACTCACCCAAGTGATTTACCAACTGACATGCCTTCACTGTCCATTCGCATGAACGGTCACAGGCAGACAGTGTTTGTTGGTAATGAGGATCACCCTGTGGCTAAACATGTCTTGGTGCACGGGCAGCACATCTTGGCATAGTGTTACATCGTCCAGGTTATCTGTATACTTCCCACTGACACCAATCTTTCAGAACTCCGGAGATGGGAACTTGGCCTTCAGCTTATTCTCTCTTCCCGTTGTCCACCTGATCTCAACCTCCGCTTAATTCGAATACCCAACCACCATTCTATAACATCTTTTCCTCTGTTCTCTAGACAGAGCCTCTGCCTCAACTGGTATCTCTGTCCAGTTTCTTTACTTCCTACAAATGTCTACCTTGGTGTGTTTGCATGTGTATGTGGGTGGGTGTGCGAGCTTGTTTACCTTTCCTTTTTCCCCTGAGGTAAGTCAGTCCACTCCCAGGATTGGAATGACTCCTCATTCACTATCTTAAAACCAAAGGTTGTGAAAGCTTGATTGTTTGTGCGTGTGGGTTTTTTTTTTTTTTTTTTTTTTTTTTGTCTGTCTAGGAGCCTGACCTTTGGGTAAGTTATTCAATTAAATAAAAAAACAAAAAAACATTCAAGTTTCGCAACTGTTGGTCGCTTCTTCAGAAAAAGAGGAAGGAAGGAGGGGAGAAAGGGAAGGGTGTGGGTTTTAAGGGAGTGGAAGAGGAGTCAGTCCAATCCCAGGACTGGAAGGACTTACCTTGGAGGGAAAAGGATTGGTAAACAAATACACACACACACACACACACACACACACACACACCAGGGCAAACATATGCCAAATGCTCATGTAGAAAGCTTTCTACAAATGTCTACCTAGGTGTGTGCGCATGTGTATATGTGTGGCTGTGTGTATTTGTTTACCTTCCTTTTTTTTCCCCCTAAGGTAAGTCCTTCCACTCCCGGGATTGGAATGACCCTCATCCACTCCCTTAAAAACTGCATCCTTCCCTCCTTTCCCTCCTTCCTTCCTTCCTTCCTTTTCCTGACGAAGCAACCAATGGTTGCAAAAACTTGATTGTTTGTTTGTGTGTGTTTCTTGTGTCTACCAGCGGGCCTGGGCTTTGGGTAAGGCCAACGATCTTTATAACATCCCACAGAGGGACACTAAAAGTGTCCCTCTTGTCACTGGATACTTTCCAGGACTGGAGCGGACTCTAAATTTGGCTGTCCAGCAAGGATAAGACTTCCTTAAATGCTGTCCCGCAATGAGATCCATCCTTCATGACATCTTTCCTACTCCACCGAGAGTGTCTTTCTGCTGCCCACCTAACCTCCGTAACCTCCTAGTCCATCCCTTTGACATTCACTAACCTCCTTCCCTACCCTCCGGCTCCTACCCATGTAACCACCCCCCAGTGTAAAACCTGCCCTATGCATCCACCCACTTTTGTGTCCCATCATCTTCACCACTTTTGTGTCTCGTTTCCGCCGGTTGTCCTGGGTGTTGGTGGCCGAGTGGAGAGAGACCGACACAGGAAAATAGGATGCACGCGTGTGCAGGTATGGACGTGACTAGCCAGTGGGACAGCAGAAACTAGAAACACTAAGCTAGATTAGTATAACAGATATATTTCATAGAGAATACATTACTTAACTTTGAGAACAGCAGACTAGTAGAATGTTGATGCAAAGTTTAGATAGATGCCTGCCTACTGATGATTCCTAGTGCCTATCCGATAGCCAAGCCTTAACTGGTGCCTATCTGATTCCCAAGAGGCCGAGCGAGTTCAGTGGTGGCCACGAGCGGAGTTGCAGCAGAGGGCACTCGTGGCTGACGTCGTAAGAATGCCGCGCCATGCATGCATGGCAGCACGCGGTGAAAGTACGTGGCGCGCACTTTAGATTTGTGCGACACCACACCCACCACCACTTATTCCAGTCCCGTAACCCGGAAGGAGTACACAATTAAGGGCAGAGCCACTTGCGACAGCACCCACGTAACTTACCAGCTGGCATGCCTGCAGTGTGAAGCGTTCTATGTGGGAATGACCAGTAATGAACTGTCCATTCGCATGGACAGACACAGACAGACAGACAATGTTTGTAGGTAATCGGGATCACCCCGTGGTTAAACATGTGTTGGTACATGGCCAGCACATCTTGGCACAGTGTTACACCATCCGGGTTATATGGACACTTCCCACTGACACCAATTTTTCAGAACTCTGAATAAGGGAACTTGTCTTTCAACATATTCCCTCCTCCCGTTGCCCACCAGGTCTCAAGCTTCATTAGTTTGGAATTCCCACCCAACATTCTACAACATCTTTGCCTCTAATCTCTGGACAGAGCCTCTGCCTAGACTGGCATATATGTCTAACCTCTTTGCATTTTGCATATGTCTGCCCTGGTGTGTGCACATGTATATCTGTGTGTGTGTGTGTGTGTGTGTGTGTGTGTGTTTTTATTTATGTAACAATGAACCGGTGCCTTCTCGCCTGGGAAGTCCAACTTTCTTTACATTTATTATTATTATTATTATTATTATTATTATTATTATTATTATTATTATTATTATTATTACATTATATAATCCTCTTTGTCATGGCTTGGTACTAATACACAGTATCTCTATCCTCCAGAATCGTTTAATGCCATCCTTATGACCTAGGTCGTGAATTACCTTTCCCTTCCATTTCCATTCCTTTTTTCATCCCTTCTCTCCTACGTGAAGAAGTAACCCTATTCCGAAAGTTTGTTCTTTTTTTGTCCTTTTATCTTTCTGTGTGTGATTATAAGAAGAACTAGCTGAAGGTAAGTACTGGCCAACCAATCTCATTCAAAAAAATAATTTACCATTTCTACAAAATAAGATATTTATTCTAAGTTATCTGGTCTTACAGATATCACAATGTCTACTCACCTGAAATGTCGTCATCCTGACCGAAGTCAGCTGTATCTGTTAGTGGAAGACTCATACGACCAGGTGATGTAAGGTATTTGCTACTATTGCTTATGTTAGGGAATACATATTTCTGCCGTTTTGACGACGCTTTTGGCTTGAATCCAGCTTTTCTGGCTGTTTTCAATAATGTTTTCTTAGCAAAACCCCTGAAAAACAGTTTTTTTTCCTTATGAGAATATTTTTCATTTAAATCCTCTTACTACAGCAGTCAATAGAAATTCTAATGCAAACGTAAAGTTATTAAGTTTAATTTAAATAATAATAATAATTCTTAAGACTTAAGGCAACGCTTATAAACGACGTAAAAGTGTACATTACAGGTTACATTTTGAACATATCACTGCACTGATAGTCTGATACACATCTCTGAATGGGATTAACTGCAGTGTGGCTGCTGCCAACCACAACTGAAATGCATTCGTAGCACCATGCAAGCCTAGGAGGCCACCATAAGTGTGGTCTGGGCTAGTGGTGAAGTTTCCACAACAAAGTGTGTGGCAGACAACATGTTAACCCAAATGGTCACTATTTTGAGAAAAGATACCCTATTTGCCGGCGTGTAAGACACTTTTTTGCTTCAAAAATTGTTCCAAAAGTAGGTGTGCCTTATACGCCGGGTTTCCATTTGAGGTAGGTATCTACTAGTTCAATTTCTTTTGAAGGATTTTTAAAAAATGATGTAAAATGCTGGATATAATATTTTAAACAGGTAAATAATGTTGTAAACAATGGGAAAATTAGTTTTAAGGCTCTCGCTTACATTTTCATAGTTTATATTTGATATATGTAAATAATATGCATCAAAATACCCATCAAAAAATCAAATGTTCAAATGTTTGTATAACTTATGGGACTTAACTACAGGGTCATCAGTCCCTAAGATTACAAACTACTTATGAACTAGCTAAGACTAAGGACGGCACAAATATCCATGCCCGAGGGGGGATTCGAACCCCCCGACCGTAGTGGCCGTGCAGACCGTGACTGGAGCGCCTCAGTCCCCGCGGCCACCGCGGCCGGCTAAAATACCCATCAGGAGCTTTATTATGTAGTAAAGGTTATCTGAATTTTGTATTGTTTTAAGTAGCAAGTGTAACTTAAACTGGTAACTTAATAGGAAGTAGAAACTTTAGACGTAATTTCGTTCATCATCATCATCATCATCATCATCATCATCATCGATTTTTTCACCAATCCTGTAACGGCATCATTCATTATCTGAATAATGAAACACTGCTCACGTGCCCTATGAGACCTGAAGTAGCAAAAATTTTTTTCTACTCTAACAAGAAAACACACGAACAGTACCTGCGAATCAAGGAAGGAAAGACAAATTGGATAAGAGGTTATCCAGTTAAAAGAGATGGTATATATTTCCAGTTCTGAATCATTAGAACATTACTGCCATGAGAGAAATAATTTTTTTTTTTTTTTTTTTTTTTCTCTGTAGTCAGTTCAAATAGAATGTGTCCTCTCTCTCTCTCTCTCTCTCTCTCTCTCTCTCTCTCTCTCTCACTACAACACTCTGTTGTACTTCTCAATATCATTTCATTATCATTGACCTATTACAGTACTTCATATTGTGTTTGCATTTAGTAGTCATGAAATGGAAGGCAAGCAAAGAAGACTATCACATGAAGCTACTTTCTGGTGAAAAATATGGCAATCACAGCAGAGGGGAACAAATTTCACCTTTTTTAACCTTCTAGTGAAAAACAAGGCCCAAGACTCAACAAAATGAAAAGCTATACCCTGATGATAGCATTGTTTGGAATCATGGGAAGGGATAGGCAACAAACAGTGATGCTTGACTGTAACCGAAATGTGTGGCAACTGTGTACTGGTGGGCTTCCCCAATCAACCATCAAAGATTTGTGTTTATGCATTTCGTGGTATCCTCACTGATGATGGAGAAAAGATACATAACCTACCCAGTGACCTGATTATTCCTGGAGGAATGACTTCTGTACTGCAAGCCGTGAATGTTAGTACAAAATTAAGCCCTTTGAAAGGTTATGTTTAGGAACAATTATAAAAAATTTTTGGTGAACCAAATTGAAAACTCCGAAAGGAAAAATTAAACTTGCTGCACCCTAGATTATTGTGCACTCGGTTTTGGCTGCTTGGAAACTCATCGAAACACCAATGACCACAAAATCATTCCAGAAATGATGCATTTCAAATACTCTGGATGGCAAAGATTATATGATCTGAAACAACACCGAGGATGGCAGGGTAGGAGGAAATAAATCCATTTCTGTTGCAGATGCTTCAGAGGATTCCAGTAATGATGACATTAGCGAAGTAAGTAACACTTGTAATTTACAGTATATTTCAATACATTTCATATAGGTAATCAAGTTAGGTGATCTTTTTTAATAATGAAAATGTCACTTATTACCATAATGAGTAGCTTAAATGTAAATTATTATTGTTTTATAGATCACGTATACATTCACTATTATTTGGAATAAAGTTAGCATTGTAAAATAAATTTCAACAGTACAAAAAAATTACCCTACAAGTGATGTGCCTAAATTCCTCTTTTTATTAATTTAAGTTTTTAAACATTCACGTGTGCATTACATTCGATGGCACATTAGATTTGTGTAAATATGGCCTATTCTAGTAATAAAGAAATAGGTAATAAATGAATAAAAATATGAAATCGCTATATTGTGCAGCTCTATTACTAATAAGATGCAGAAAAACTACACAAATAATATCACTGGTAGTAGAAAACTGAAATAACTTCTTTGTTTTTATTACCATGCTTTGCTACCCTAATTTTGCTAACAATATTTTTCTTTACTTTTATACGTGATAGCAACTTTATTAACACCCCAACATGTCAAATTACAATATACAGGATGGCACAAAAGTCACTTGGTACTGAGGTCAATAAAAGATTGAATTCATGTTATTACAAATTCAAATCATACTTACAATTATTTGTTTTCTGTCTTCATTAATACATCTTTGCAGTCTGTTTGGAACACCATTACATACTATATGAATTAGTATGGTATCATTGCGCAAATAATGAAATGTTGTTTGGAAGTACACTGTCTTCCCCATTCATTAACAACTGCAGATCGCCACTTTTACAAAATGTTTCCAAGGCAAAACTCCCTTTTTTTCTTAATTGTAACAAAGTAACCTAAAAAGATGTCTCACACAACACAATTTCAACAATTGATTAGATTGTTTATTGTTTCTTTGTTCATCATTGTATTACATAGCAATTTGACAAGGGACAATTACCATCATCTGTTAATAATCAACTTAATGGGTTAAAACTTCTTACTGTACTGTGTCTAGCTGTTACTTTTTGTTTTCTTTTAACTAACAGTCCAGTGACTTTTGCACCACCATATACAGTAAACACTATGAAAAAACAAACACCATTTTCAGTATGCCCAGGTGGATTTTTTATCTCCAACTTCAATGACACAAAGTAATGTATGATCAATTGCAATTCTCTCGTGTACTACAAGTTGTTTGTGTGTTGACCACATTTTTAACAGTTTTATTTGGAAGATTACAAGTATTTCTATTGAAAAGTAGCTTGACAATGCCAAGCTAACTGTTTGATCATTAGGAGTGGGGAGACTGGAGTGAAAGTATGTTATATACAAATGAAAAGTCCAAGGTGGAATTAACAATATATAATAGAACAGTTTACGACTCACCGCAAAGATGTGACGACAAGCTGCGACAGGAACACAAAAAAGACATACACATGCAACACTATCAGCTATCCACCATGGACTACTTCTGAAATAGGAGCATTCACACAATCACACAGGCAAACAACACAGTCACACAGCCGACATCTCCGGCTGCCGTCAGATTATATATATACATGGAGGAATGAGATACAGCTTAGAGATGGAGTGGGGAGGTGGGTGAGTGGAGGAAAATAAAATAACATAAAATGAATGCATGCACGCCCCCTTGCATGCACACACATACAGCATTCAAAATAGGAGAGGTTTAGGACAGACATGTGGGAACTGTAAGGTGTGGAGAAAGGGAAGTTGTCATAAGTTGAGGCCTGGAAAATTTCAGGATCAAAGAATGTACTGTATGGATAACGCCCATCAGTGCAGTTCAGAAAAGCTGGTGGTGGAAGGGAGGATCCAGATAGCCCAGGTTCTGAAGCAGCCATTGAAATAAAGCATATGCTTCACTGTATGTTGTGCCACAGGGTGGTCCACCTTGTTTCTGGCCACAGTTTGGCAGTGGCCATTCATTCTTATGGACAGCTGGTTATTCGTCTTGCCAATATAGAAAACTGCACAGTAATTACAGCACAGCTGGTAAATTACATGGCTGCTCTCACAGGTGACCTGCCCTCTTACAGTGTACGATAAGCCTGTGACAGGACTGAATAGGAAGTGCTGGGTGGGTGGATTGGACAGGTCTTGCAGCGGGGTCTTAAACAAGGATATGATCCCTGTGGCAGTGAGCTGGGTTTCAGGATGGCATAGGGATGGAATAGGATGTTATGGATGTTTGGAGGGCCACTTTAGGAGGGGTGGGAAGGATCTTGGGCTGGATGTCTTATTTCTGGGCATGAGGACAGAAAATCAAACCCTGGCGAAGGATGGAATTTAGTTGTTCGAGTCCAGGGTAGTACCAAGTGACAAGGGGAGAGCTCTTTGGTGGATGGTTACTGGTGGTAGAGTGAGGATTTGGTATTTGTGGTGATGTGGCATGGGAGAGGTCTGTGGGGTAGTTTCTGTCTGTGAAGGCCTTTGTGAGACCCTTAAGCATGTTGAGAAAGGGAGTTTTAGTCACTGAAAATGTGCCGTCCACAAATGGCCAGGCTGTAAGGGAGGTATTTTTTGAAGTGGAAGTGATGGCAACTGTCAAAGTGTAAATACTGTTGGTGGTTGGAAGGTTAAATATGGACGGAAGTGTGGATGAAGCCATCAGTGAGGTGGAGGTTGACATCCAGGGAAGTGGCTTGGGGGGATGAGGAAGACCAGGTGCAGTGGATGGGGGAGAAGTTGTGGTTTAGAAGGGAGGAGGATAGAGTGTCCTGGCCCTGTGCCCAGATCATGAAAATATCATTAAACTCTAGCCAGGCCAGAGGTTTGGGGTTTTGGGATGCTAGGAATGATTCCTCTAGACAGCCCATAAACAGGTTGGCATAGGAGGCTGCCATGCATGCGATCATAGTTGTGCCATAGATTTGATAGTTAACTTTCCTCTCAAAGGAAAAGTAGTTGGTAGTTAGGATAAAGTTAGTCGGGGTTATCAGAAGGACGTTGGGGGGGGGGGGGGGGGGAGGAGTGTTTGAGAGCTGCAAGGCCATGGGCACGTGGGATGTTGGTGTATAGGGAGGTCACATCCACTGCAACAAGTAAGGATCCAGGAGTTAAAGGGGTGGGGATGGTGGACAGTTGGTGAAGGAAATGGTTGGTATCCATAATATTGGGGACAGATTTTAGATAATCGGTTGAAGGTGTTTGTCAACGAAGGCTGAAATTCTTTCCATAGGAGCACCGTAACCAGCCACAATTGGACTTCAAGGATTGTTTGGTTTGTGGATTTTGTGGAGAATGTAGAAGGTGGGTGTGCAGGGTGCTGTTGGGGTGAGGAGGGAGATGGATTCAGGAGAGAGCTTCTGGGAGGGGCCGTAGGATTTAACAGAAATTGGAGGTCTTGTTGGACTTTGGGGATTGGGTCATTCCAGCACAACTTATAGGTGGAAGCGTCAAGAGTTGGTGGAGCCCTTCTGCCAGGAAGTCACTGTGATCTGTACAGTGGTGGAACCTTTATCTGTGGGAAGGATGATTATGTCATGATTTGATCTGAGTTTGTGGATGGCTCTCCTTTCTTCTGTTGAAAGGCTGAGTTCTTAGGAAACAGCACTTCCTATTCCAGTCCCGTCACAGGCTTATCCTACACTATCAGAGGCCAGGCCACCGGTGAGAGCAGCCATGTAATTTACCAGCTGTGCTGCAATCACTTTGCAGCTTTCTGTATTGGCATGATGAATAACAAACTGCCCATAAGAATGAATGGCCACTGCCAAACTGTGGCCAAAAACAAGGTGGACCACCCTGTGGCACAGCATGCAGCGGAGCATATGCTTGATTTCTTGATTTCAATGGCTGCTTCACAACCCGGGCCATCTGGATCCTCCCACCCTCCACCAGCTTTACTGAACTGCACAGATGGAAGTTATCCCTGCAGAGTGCGTGCGCGCGCATGAACACGTGTGAATACGTGTGAACACGCGCATGTGTGCGCGCGGGGATGCTGTATCCATCCCCACCTCCGTGACGCAACCATCCTATCCCCCCCCCCTCCCCTCTTACCACACCACAGAGCATGATTCAAAGTGCAGCAGTCGGAGATGAGGGTTGTGTGACTGCATAGTGTGCCAGTGTAATTGCGAGAATGTTCCTATTTCTGGATAAGATCATGGCGAATAGTGTTGATATATGTGTGTGTGTTTTTTGTGTTCCTTTTGCGGCTCGTCATCACGTCTTTGCGGTGAGTCGTAAACTGTCCTATTACAGTAAAACCTTGTATTTACGTTCCCGGTTTTTACATTTTCCTGCCATTTACACCATTTATTGTCAGTCCCGTCAACTTTCCCATGTTCAATGTTAATTCACCCCCATTTTTACGTTAACATATTTATACGTTTCCTGCGTTTTATGCTTTTCAAAAGCTTGTTCGTGAAGAAAAAATGACACAATCCATATAAATTGATGCTGGCATGGCTTTTTCCTTAAAGCATAGTGCTTAAAAATTCGCAGCCGAGTTTCTTGACAATTTGCATTTATTTAAACGTGTATTTTGCATGTCATTGTTGGCAGTACTTGTCTAGTTGCCTTACCATGCGCCGATTTGTGGCAGTGTAGTTTCTCTTTCCACCACCACCACCACCACCTTTGCCATAGCGGCTGGCATGTACTCATCAGAACCAGTTGCTTTGTTGACATGAGAATAAAGATTTGCATTATTTTTGTGATAGATATTTCTGATTAATAAAGAACGTTATCTGGTAATGTTGGGTATCATAATACACACAACTAGAGGCCGTAAAAGCAGCCTAGCTCCCGCTCGTTCTCGCCAGCGAGACCGGCTGGCGAGACCGCTGCCCCCGGGATCCGGCAGTGCTGATAACATAGTCTCGGGAGCGAGGCTGGCATGTAGAACAGCCGACAGCAGTGCACATGTGCACGGCCAGCCCCCCCCCCCCCCCCCCCCGTCGCCTGGCGCCTGTCTGGAACACGTCTGAATTTTATAAGGCTGCGATCACACTGCTGGCCAAGCCGAGACGGAAGAGAGGGGAAAAATCCAAGTTCTCATTTTCACAATGAAAAAAATGTTGACGGTATATCAACAATGTTTTATCAATCCAGTTTTTCCTTACAAGCTTTGCCTTGTCTGTAAAAAAAAAAGTCTACTTTTCATTCTGCCCAAGTTTTTAGTTTTGTAAAGCTCCTCACTTGATTTTGATGAAAGTGTACGACTAAAAAAAATCTGATTTTTGAACTCACAATAGTACATCATCTTAGCTTTCAAATGAATCATTCACCTTTTCATAATTCGTAACACTCGTTTTCAAATGACGCTATTTGTCAAGTGCGTGCGCTTGATTTACAAATCGTGAATGGAAAAAGTTCGATAGCAAGCAGCTTAGTGTTCTATGCATTTTAAACCATACATTACAGCGAGTGAAATGGAGCTAAAAGAACAGAGAAGTTTTTTAAATGGTAGTTGCACTGATATCTACCTCCTTTCACAAGTAATTGCAAGTTATCTAAGCTGCGTCATGCCGCGATCGCAAGCCTATGAACTCGGCGTGTGTTGAGCGTAGCGTGAAGCACTGCAGCGCCGAAAATATTATTTCCTGGCCACATATGTCGGTCTCTTGTGATGTGTTAATAATCCGTAACCAGAAATTAACTATATACAATGTTTCATGGGTGGCGACCGATTACTATAGACAATGATCTGCTATGGTTTTACATAAGGTAATACTTCACTTAATAAAACGTATACAACTAGTTTGTTGTGCACAACGTATAATTGATGGAATACATATTTCATGTTTTGAACTACAAGAAAAGATTAAATTAATATAAACTGCGAATTTGCTGTTGATGGACTGAAATAAAATTTTCTGAAATTCTAACTAATGATTTCCTGGCAAACGGTAGAAGCCCAGAAATATACTTACATTTATTGATGCATCTACACCTAAGATGACTATTACACTATTTATCCTTCTTTTAGTTTTCGCGTTTGTAGCTCTTGGAAAATGTTGTGCCACAAGGTGAAACAATTTGTATATAGTGTCTCACATAAAACCGCTATCCCTCATGCCCGAGACTAAAGTAGAAATGAACTAAGTAAAAAGGAATACAGAACAGTAAAATTGAAGACATTTAGTTACATCCTTATAAGGAAGGAGTACTGCAACTTATGGCCATGGGTGTACGCGAGGTGTGCCGGTTTTATGTGGGGCACGATGTACTACGTTTCAATTCATTTCCACTTTTAAAGAATTCTACACGGTTCTCAGTATTTTTTTTATTTTGTAAGGAAGCTGTCTGATGGGAACTGCTTTTCCACGAACATTTCCTGAATCACCTGATGACTATTTTCTTTGCCTCCATGGTACTTTCATTTCGATTTTTCTACTTTAAATGAAAGAAAAATGTGCAGATTTAGTTTAGCCTCAGACACTGCAGATCAGTAAAGGATGAGAAGCAGGTGTCAATTTGTTTCATATTGTGATTTGTTTTTTCCTTCATGGTGGGCTTGTGGCTAGCAACAAGGGATCGTCACCAACTGTCAGTGGAAGATTGAAGGAAACACAGGGGTGACCAATAATTTTTCACTGCCGTCTGTTTCGAGCCACCCAACTGTTAATTGATTTGTTATTTTATTACTACTGTTTGCACACTGTACTGACGCATAGAATTATAAGCACATTAGAAATATGTGGTATGGACTCATCCCATTAATTTCGACTAACATTTAGGAGAGTATTTTGTTTTGTCAACAACTAAGCATTTTAAATTTTTTATTCATATTAAAGAATTAATAGTAATAGAAGGAAAATAAAATGTTCATAAGTTTAATTGAAAAAATATCATTCAGAGAAGCTTCTGCTGAAAGCAGGCTGGAGACGTGTGATACTTGTACTGCACAAACAACACCATAGCCCAATCGGTTCGTGCCGGCGCCGACTCGCGCCGGGAATATTAAACATATCGAATGTTCATGTAAGGAAAGACTCTCCTAAATGTTAGTCTAAATTTATGTGAGGAGACCATTACCACCTATTTCTTATGTGCATAAAATTTGACGAGTCACTACAGTGGGAGGACAATAGTAATAAAATAAAATCAATGAACTGTTATCTGGCTTGTTGAAATAGACGGCAATCGATCTTCTGCTGACAGTGGATGCGGATTCCTTATTGCTAGGGACAAGCCCCCCACCCTCCCTCTCGCAAAAAAAAAGTGATACACTCTTCTCGTCCTTTACTGACCTATCGTGAAGTGTTTGAGGCTAAACTAGACTAGCGTATGTAGAAAATTCGAAAGTACCATCCTGCAGACAAAGAAAATTGTCTTCAAATGATTCAGCAAAATGTTCGTAGAAACGTTCCTCTCAGACAGGTTCCTAAAAGTAACTTAGTTCATTCTTACTTTAATCTCAGATGTGAAGGTACCACATTTTATGTGGTACACACAATGTACAGCTTGTAGAAATTTTCAGCAATCAGTCGTAAAAATATTGATTTATTGGCAGAGCTAGATTTCGACCACTATGTGGTCATTATCAGTGCTTAAAAACCTGTTAAAATACTTAAAAAATCTCGACCTCCATGTTGGAGGTTGCGTTCATACTGACCTTCCAATAAAGAAATATTTTTACGACCGATTGCTGAAAATTTCTACAAATCATATACAGTCATTGAGCACAAGTTCCACCATTGAATCAAGCCCGATATACAACTATTTTCACCTTGTGGTACCACATTTTCTGAAAGCAACAAAAGAAAAATTTTCAAAAAAGTATATATTGTGTATTAGGTGTAGATGGAACTATAAGTGTTTTGGGCTTTTTCATCTTCAAATAAAAAGCCGTTAACTGTAACGTCAGAAAATTTTATTTCAGTCCATCAACAGCAGAGTCGCAGTTTACATTAATTTGTTCTTATCTTCTAGTTCCAAACACGAAATATATATTCCAGATGATCAATAAACCAGATGTATGCCACTCATAAAGTCGAGTTGATCTGATGTAAAACCGTAGCCGATAGCTGTCCATTGGAATCGGTCACCACCCAAGAAAATTAGTTCATAACTGTTTTCTGGTTATGGATCATTAACAGATCATGAGGGACCGCAGACATAGCCAGCAATTCAAATTTTTCGGCACTGCAGTGCTTCACGCTCCACTCAACATCCGCCGTGTTTGTAGGCTAGCGATCGTGGCAAAACGCCACTCAGATAACTTGCAATTACTCGTGAAAAGAGGTAGGTATTAGCGCGACTACCATTTCAAAAACTTTTTTGTAGTTTTAGCTCCATTTCACTTGCTTTAATGTATGGTCTAAAATGCAGAGAACAGTACGCTGCCCGCTATCTAACTTTTTCAATACACGATTTGAAAATCAAGTGCACGTACATGACAAATAGTGTTATGTGAAAACGACTGTTACGAATTACGAAAAGATGAATGTTTCATTCGAAACTTAAGATATTTCACTATAATGTGTCCAAAAATCATATTTTTTAGCCGTATACGTTCATCAAAATCGAGTGAGGAGCGTTACTGAACTAAAAAACTCTGCCAGAATGAAAAGTAGACTTTTTCACAGGCAAGGCAAAGACTGTAAGGAAAAAATAATTTCATAAAATGATGTAGCTTTGTCTTGCATGCGGGGAACAATTTTTACAATGTGAAAATCGAAAAACTGTATTTCCCCCTTTTTTCGTCTCGGCCATACCCGGCGCGTTGTGTGAACACGCAACCGGCGGCGTGTGCCGACTAGGCTGAGACGGCTCAGCTTGGCCCGGCGGGCACGACGTGAACCCGGGACTCGGGCGCACCGGGACTCGCCCTGTCCCGAAGCGTCTTTCTCTTGACAGTGTGACGTCATCGCTGCCCCTCTACCCGCCGTCAGTTGTCGAGAGCGAGCCGCGAGCGCGGTGGGAAGCGAGCGGAAGTGGCGGCCGTTTTGACCGGCTCTACCCAGAACTTCAAAAAAGCAATAATAGTGTGAGACGCCGATCCTATGCAAACATCACAAAAGTATTTGTGCATATATTTGCACTCGAGAATACGAATAAATTCTCCAATATTGTCATGTGAAACATCAAAAAATACAAAAGGAACGGAACTACGTAAATAATTAATGCCGGTAAAAGGCAGTAATTTTGAAGATGTGTTACATAGCCTGGCAGCAGCGTTGAAACGATATCCATCAAAGTGGTTCAGGTTATTTTGAAGATGTGTTACATAGCCCAGCAGCGCCATCATCGATTATAATGAATGAAATTACGTCAAAAATTTCTACTTCCTATAAAATTACCAGTTATGCCTGGCACTTAAAATAGTAAAAATTTTGATAACCTTTATTGAAAAAAACATCCTGGTGAGTATTTAGATACCTAGTATGTACATATATCACAAACTACAAAAATGCAAGGCTGATCCAGTAAGCATATTTTACCATTTAAAACATTATTTCCTGCATTTTACGTTTTCCTGCATTTTACACCGTTTCACTGAAGTCTCTTGAAAAGTGTAAAAATGAGGTTCTACTGTATATATTGTTCTACAAATGCCACATTCATTATGTCATCTGCACAGATTTTACTTCTATAATTGCTGCATACAGCAAAACTTATTTATATAAATTATTTCTTAGCACTTATATTTTCATCATCAGTGCCCTCAGTATCCTCATGACTTCTCCACTGAAGACAACTGTATGTACCACATACACTACCTGCTATATAGTGTATGTTTAAAATCAGATCTTAGCTACTTGCAAAGTAAGTGCACATTCTTTAATTTCAAAAGCAATATTTTACTCTTTGACTGTTAACATAATTATTTCAGAATAGAATTTCACAACCTGGGTGCCAATTTTTAAGTAACAATGCTACAATGGATAAACTAAAACTATTACTGTTAAAATAAGTGTCCTCATTTCCAACCATATTCACATATATACTTCATATGTAAGAGAGTACTGAACTACCACAATATAAGAGAATACTAAAATACCTTGATAAAATCCTTTTAAGAGTAAATATTTTTATTTACATATTATTGTCATGTTATCACATGAAACTAGCACATACCAAAAAATTATAATTCTGAAACAATAAATATAGAAACAGTCTGGGTTGAACAAGGTACTTCTGAAATACTACAGGACTGAGAGCTCAAATAAACAACCTGCTGAGTTAGACTCATTGCCTGCTGTTGATTTGCAGCAGGTATCATGGCCTAGTCAGAACTACACATTTATTATATTTATCAATTTAGAGTCACAGTAATGATAATTTGTGTGTATTAAAGTATATATGCGTTAAAATTTAGCAGTGTGACTCATTTGTCTAGATAAATATTTGTTATTGGTGGTTAATATATAAAATGAAACAACCAAATCTCTGCTATTTTTTATTTGAAATTAAAAAATAATTTCAATAAACTTACTTAAGAGTGGCATTTTTCTCTTTCCCTTTATGCAATGGTGTTTGAGGAACAACCTGTCCCGTAAATGCAAAATGATGAAGTATGTGAGCTGGGTGTCTAAGCCTATGCACCATCTTCCGAAAAGCTTCAATATTTTCAGGTGTCACTTCCTCATCAAATGCAACTTTCACAAGCTGAAAAAAAGGAAATAGTTCATAACAGCCACCTGTTTACATCTTAAATCTAATCTTAATTATCTCTATTTACAAGAAATTTTATTTAATATTAAAATATTGATACGAATATTGTTGACGGAAAATTCGTGGCAGGAAGGAATATATATATATATATATATATATATATATATATAAAATAGACAAAGATTACTCACACAAACGCAGTATGTCTGCCTAGGTGTGTTTGCGTCTGTGTGAATGTATGGGCATGTGCGTATTTGTTCACCTTTCTTTTCTTCCCCCTAGGTAAGTCTTTCCTCTCCCGGGACTGGAATGGCTCCTTACCCCCTTCCTTAAAACCCTCATCATTTCCTTTTCCCTCTCCTTCCCTTCTGCCTGAAGAAGCAACTGGGTTGCGAAAGCTTGCGTTTGTGTGTATGAGAGTGTGTTCTGTTCATTTGTGCTGCTGTCACACCTGTGCTCCTTCGCCTGGTGAGTAATCTTTGTCTATTATATATACGAAAATTATACAGGGAAACTTTCCCAGTGGGATAAACAAAAATAAAAATAGAAAAGAGATGACTTACCAAAAGGACCGGCTCGTCGAGAGAAACAAATAAAATCACACACAAACACAGCTTTCGCCACCACTGGCAGCTTCTTCAGGAAAAAGAGGAAAAAAGGGAAGGAAAAGGGAAGGATATGGGTTTTAAGGAAGTGGAAAAGGAGTCATTCCAATCCCAGGAGTGGAAGGACTTACCTTAGGGGAAAAAAGGAAGGTAAACAAATACACACACACTCAGACATATCGAAACGCAAACACACCTAGGCAGACATTTGTGAAAAGCAAAGAAGTTGGACAGAGATACCAATTGAGGCAGAGGCTCTGTCCACAGAACCAAGGCAAAGATGCTAAAGATAGTGGGCGGGAATTTGAGTTAGCGGAGATTGAGACCAGGTGGGCAACGGGAGGAGAGAATAAGCTGACGGGCAAGTTCCCATCTCCGGAGTTCTGAAAGGTTGGTGTCGGTGGGAAGTATCCAGATAACCCGGACGGTGTAACACTGCGCCAAGATGTGCTGGCCGTGCACCAAGGCATGTTTAGCCACAGGGTGATCCTCATTACCAACAAACACTGTCTGCCTGTGACCGTTCATGCGAATGGACAGTTTCTTTCCTTAATACCCTAGCCAGCTTCATCCTAACCCACAACTTCTTCACCTTTGAGGGCCGGACATACCAACAACTAAAGGGAACAGCCATGGGAACCAGGATGGCCCCCTTGTATGCAAACTTATTTATGGGACGCTTAGAGGAAGCCTTCCTGGAAACCCAAGCCTGTCAACCCAAAGTTTGGTACAGATTCATTGACGACATCTTCATGATCTGGACCAACAGTGAAGAAGAACTCCAGAATTTTCTCTCCAACCTCAACTCCTTTGGTCCCATCAAATTCACCTGGTCCTACTCCAAATCCCATGCCACTTTCCTTGATGTCGACCTCCATCTGTCCAACGGCCAACTTCACACATCCTTCCACATCAAACCTACCAACAAACAGTACCTCCATTATGACAGCTGCCATCCATTCCATATCAAACGTTCCCTTCCCTACAGCTTAGGTCTTCGTGGCAAAAGAGTCTGCTCCAGTCCCGAATCCCTGAACCAGTACACCAATAACCTAATAACAGCTTTCACATCCCGCAGCTATCCTCCTGATCTGGTTCAGAAGCAAATTACCAGAGCCACCTCCTCATTCCTCCAAATCCAGAACCTTCCACCGAAGAATCCCAGAAGTGCCCCTTTTGTCACCGGATACTTTCCGGGACTGGAGCGGACTCTGAATGTGGCTCTCCAGCAGGGATACGACTTCCTTAAATCCTGCCCCGAAATGAGATCCATCCTTAATGACATCCTCCCCACTCCTCCGAGAGTGTCTTTCCGCCGCCCACCTAACCTTCGTAACCTCCTAGTCCATCCCTATGAAACCCCCAAACCACCTTACCAACTAACATGCCTGCACTGTGAAGCGTTCTATGTGGGAATGACCAGCAACAAACTGTCCATTCTCATGAACGGTCACAGGCAGACAGTGTTTGTTGGTAATGAGGATCACCCTGTGGCTAAACATGCCTTGGTGCACGGCCAGCACATCTTGGCGCAGTGTTACACCGTCCGGGTTATCTGGATACTTCCCACTGACACCAACCTTTCAGAACTCCGGAGATGGGAACTTGCCCTTCAGCTTATTATCTCCTCCCGTTGCCCACCTGGTCTCAATCTCCGCTAACTCAAATTCCCGCCCACTATCTTTAGCATCTTTGCCTTGGTTCTGTGGACAGAGCCTCTGCCTCAATTGGTATCTCTGTCCAACTTCTTTGCTTTTCACAAATGTCTGCCTAGGTGTGTTTGCGTTTCGATATGTCTGAGTGTGTGTGTATTTGTTTACCTTCCTTTTTTCCCCTAAGGTAAGTCCTTCCACTCCTGGGATTGGAATGACTCCTTTTCCACTTCCTTAAAACCCATATCCTTCCCTTTCTCCTCCCCTTTTTTCCTCTTTTTCCTGAAGAAGCTGCCAGTGGTGGCGAAAGCTAGTAAATGTGTTTTGAGTGTGATTTTTATTTTTATTTGTGTCTATCGACGAGCCGGTCCTTTTGGGTAAGTCATCCGTTTTCTATTTTTTATATTTATTTAATATTAAAGTTACACATAATACTGTTTTACTCATACTCGGTCCGAAACAAGATATTAAATTCACTGACAATACAAAACTTTTAAGA